>WSTK01000399.1:0-30053 GCA_019616945.1 Ceratobasidium sp. 414
TGTTACGAGCCTTCGCCGTAGGGTCACTAGTGTGACGCGGAGGTTCCTTTAGACGTGATAAGGTAGGACTGGAGTCCTCGTAGACTTGGGACGATAGATGGACACGATGTATAAGGCTTATAGTTAAGCCACGAAAGGTTACTTGACTTGGTGACGATGTGCCACAAGATATGAAGGATGGTCAAGTGGCTAAGTACCTTTAAGCCATGAGACCCTTGGAGAGAACGACTTAAGTAAGAGGGTTGCTAACCCCTTAGTGCGAAGGTAAAGTGGGACAAGGCGAAAACAAGCTGGGGTTGCCAGGCTTGTTCTCTGCTCTATATAAACTACGCAGGTACAGGTGAGTCATCTAAGTACAACAGTCAACCACCATTCCAAGGCGAGTCAACAAGACGAGTCAAATGTACAGGTGTGAGTCAACCACCATTCCCAGGTCAGTCAACCACTTGAGCACAGCCAAGCCACGAGACAGAAGGGGGCCGGGGGCGCCCAAGAGAAAGAAAAGTTGGGGGCTGTACAACAGCTCGCAACAGAATGGCGATCGACTCATGCCTGTACTTATGATTCGTCTGGTTGACTCGCCTTGGAATGGCGGTTGACTCAGTTAAAGATGACTCACCTGTATTAGCGTAGTATATAAAGAGCAGAGAACAAGCCTGGTAGCCCCAGCTTGTTCTCGCCTTGTCCCACTTTACCTTCACACTAAGGGGTTAGCAACCCTCTTACTTAGAGTCTTTCTCTCCAAGGGTCTCATGGCTTAAAAGGTACTTAGCCACTCGACCATCCTTCGTATCTCGTGGCACATCATCACCAAGTCAAGTACCCTTTCGTGGCTTAACTATAAGCCTTTTACGTCGTGTCCGTCTATCGTCCCAAGTCTACAAGGACCCCAGTCCTACCCTATCACGTCTAAAGGAACCTCCACGTCACACTAGTGACCCTACGGCGAAGGCTCGTAACACATTCCATCTGAATTCATTGCTTGGCGGCGCCTCCGGATCCTCGCCAGCTTGGAATTGGACGAGTATGATTGTTGTATTAACTCATGTTGTTGCTTTTTAGGTAAATACAAGGATCTTGAACACTGCCCATTCTGCAACAAGCCTCATTACAATGCCCGTGGTCAGGTGAGGCGGACCTACCGCTACACGCCTCTGATCCCACAGCTGTGCAGTTTATTCCAGAGTCGCGACATGGTGGCCAAGCTTCGGTATCGGGTGCAGGCCAAGCAAGAGTACGACCCTGATGATTACCGTTTGCTATGGGGGACCCAGCTCAAGCTGGATAGCAAGTATCGCATGTTCGACAACCCAGAAGATATAGCGGTTGGGTTCTCCACAGATGGGCTCAGGATTTTCGGAGGGTGTCGGTATTCAACTGCCTGGCCTCTCATTTTTATTATCTACAATCTTCACCCCAAAATCCGAACCCGTCTCTCGAATGTCCTCTGCATGGGCATTATTCTGGGCCCCAAGCAGTGCAAAGATCTCAACTTGTTCCTCATCCCGCTCATGGAGGAACTCATAGTGCTTGAGGATGGTGTTGAAACAAGCGGACTCGGCCTGGACGGTGTGGGTTATTATTTTATCTTGCGTGCATTTGTTATAATCAGGTTTGGCGACATCCCAGCTATTGCGAAGATACTCATGATCAAGGCCCACAACTCGATCACACCCTGCCGGACGTGCAGCCTCCAAGGTATTATATATTACTACGAGCACAACTCCGTTTATTATATCCCATTAACGGCTCCGGAAACCAGGGAAAACTTCCCGCCAGAGCTTTTGCCACTGCGTACTCACGAGGAGACCTTGGCAGTCTTGACCTGCCTCGATGATCTGGCCGGCCCATGCTGGAAGGCTGCGCGCCAGAGGGTGGCGCAGGAAACCAAGATAATTGGGCGATCAATCTTTGCACATCTCAAGTCTATCGATTTATCCTCTAGTTTCCCTTATGATTTTATGCATCTAATTTTTGAAAACCTCGTCCCGAATATGGTCTGCCATTGGACTGGCGAGTTCAAAGGCCTCGATGAAGGTGATGAAACCTACCGGTTATTGCCAAACGACTGGAAGACTATCGGTTGACTAACCGTGCAGGCCACGAAAACGATACCTTTGGTGTTTGTTAGCACCATCCCTGACATTGCGATCGACTTGAAATTCTTCAAGGCTGAAGTCTCCGCGTTCTGGATTCAATACCTTGTGCTGATCCTTCTTCTCAACCGGCTACCAGAGCCATATTATAGGTGTGTTGTTTATTTATACTGCACAATCCATTGCATTAAACCCACCTCATCAGTCATATGTTATTGATTCGAGAAATTATCATGCGGTCCCTGCAGTTCAAGATCACACGTGCAGAGGTAGATGAACTAGAAAGGATGGTTAATAGATGGGTAGCGGAATATGAACAGTAAGTTGATGTCACGACCTGTCAGGACGTGGATTGAGACGGAGAAATCCAGCGAAAGTGGATGTGTGATTGGTCATGTGTCCTTGTTTACTGGTGGCAAACCAAGGTGGACGTGTGCACGTGCGTGATCTGCAAGTGACAGGTTTGCCACGAGATACGGCGACTTGGCGAGAAGGTGATAGTGTGTCGGACGATAGAAGCTTGAGACGTGCAAACGAGTAGAGTTCCTAGAACTCCTAACGAGTAAAGGGGAGTTCGAGATAGAGCGAAGGCGAGGTGTCGTGCTTCCAGTGTGAAGTCCTGAGAGGGACTCTAGGTGGTAGAGATGACAAGGTGAAGCAAGCTGGAGTATCCAGGCTTGCGCACCGCTGTATTTATACTACATACATGAGTGCGAGTCATACAGCGTGAATGGCAGGGGCTGCGCATCGGCACGAGATGCACATATACCCGAGTCAAGCTGCGCAGCCGAGGCTGGCGCGTACACCGAGTCAGAGTCCGAGAAGCCCAGAAGGCACATGTGGCCTAAAGCCGGTGGCGAGGAGACCGAGCCACGAGAAAAGAGTTGGGGGTGAGTTCACGAACTCCCGACATTCCCCCCCCAAAAGTGATCATCTTTAAAGACAAACCCAAGGAAAGACGATCACAAAAAAGAAGTAAAAAAAAGTGTACAAAAGAAAATGAAGTTCTAGTTAAGTCACTTGGGTGGCGGCCCATTGTCCGCCCAGCTAGTTTCCAGGGGCCCATCTAGCTAACTACTGGTTAACCCTTTCAGGTAGCCCCAACTTGTGTCCTCCGAGTTCACCATCCTCGCTCCTCGTCCTTGATCTCGAGGGCCGCCATGTCCTTGTCGAGCTGGTCCTGGGCAGCGTCCCAGGCCCGTTGGTCGAGCCAATCGAAGAACTGATCCTTGGCGAGGATCTTGTCCTTGATGAGGTCGTAGACCTCCCGACGGTTGAGGGTTTTGGTGACCCCCCAGTACCCGCTGGCGACCTGCTTCTTCCAGGCGATGATGCCCGCGTCGATGAATTCGCCGACCGCGTCCCCTCGGACCCAGAAATTGTCCTCCCTCCACTCGATGGCGCTGTTGGGGGCCCACCTCGAGTGCTCGATGACCTTCTTGACCAACCAACTGCAGTACCCCCGCAGGAGGTAGATCGGCTTGGCGCGCATTTCGGCGCCGGTGACGGGGTGCTCGCGGGTGTCGCACCACTTGAAGACCCCCCTTCCCAGGACGGCGAGCACGTTGCCCCTCCATTTGCATCCCCAGACCTCGTCCTTGGGCAGGGTGGACAGGTTGGCGCTGGGGTCGAGCCGCTTGGCATAGCGGACGGCGTTGTTTTCGTAGGTGCCCACTCCAGGGTAGACGGTGTAGGGGGAGCGGGTGGACCCAGAGCGGAAGGCAGGCATGGCGGAGTGGTAGTGGTAGTGGTAGTGGTAGTGGTAGTGGTGGGTACGGTGTCTGGACTGGCTTTCCCCCTCATCTTTTTATATCCTGAGGGGAGCGGGGCATCCGGGTATCTTCGGCGTAGACTGTCCATGGCATGCTTGACGTCGGCGAATTTCTCCGCCGATTCCCACGAGTTCTTGCTCGAGTCATAACCTTCCCATTTGACCTCGTATTTCAGTCCTTCCTTTGTCTGTTGCCATCCCACGATTTCTTCCACCCGGTATTCCTCTTCTCTGCCTTCCGTAATGATCGGCGGCGGTCGGGGCTGAATGCGATTGAAGTGATCCTTTCAAACCGGGGATAGGAGCCCGACATGGAAGATGTTGTGTATCCTCATGGTCTTGGGGAGTTCTAGTTCGTAGGCGTGGGAGGAGATCTTCCCTGTTACCCTGAAAGGTCCTGCCTGTTTCTTGTCCAGCTTCTTCAAGGGCCTGGTTGTTCGTATGTTCTTTGTATTCAACCAGACCTGCTCTCCTACTCCGAAACTCGGCGGCTCCCTGAATTCCTTTGTTTGTTGTTCCATTTTTGCCCTGGCCTCGTCCCATACTTCCTTCATGTGATTTGCAATCTCATTGGCGCGTGGGTTACTGCTTTGTTTGTTTGTGATTTCCCATGTTGGTGATTGCCCGTATAGTGTTTCGAAAGCAGACTGTCCAGTCGTGGTGTTGACATGATTGTTGTGACAGAACTCCGCCAGGGGTAGCCATTTTGCCCAGTCGTCTTGTTCGTAGTTACAGAAGCTTCGTAGGTAATTTTCTAGCCATTGATTTGTTCTTTCAGCTAGTCCGTCCGTTTGGGGGTGATAGGCTGTAGAGAAGCGAGGTTCGATCTGTAGCCTTTCGTAGAGAGCTTTCAGGAACTTGCTGTTGAAGGACGGTCCTTGGTCGGATATCGTGATTTCCGGGAGACCATGGTGTTTGAAGACTTCTCGTGTGAAAACCTCGGCTAGTTCTTCCGTGTCCATACTTTCGTTGCATGGGACGAAGTGGGCCTGTCGTGAGAAGTGATCTATGATCACCAGGATACTGTTGAAACCCATGGATGGTGGAAGTTTCACGATAAAGTCGTAGTTGACGTGTTGCCAGGGTCGTTCTGGTAGTTCGATACTCTTTGGGGGTATGGAGCTGTTTATCGTTTTGGCTTCGTTGCAAACTCGGCACCCATCTACGTATTGATGTACCTCCTGCGTCATCCTGGGCCAATAGTATCGTTGTTTGATGATTTCCAGTGTCCTTTCCCTTCCTTGGTGTCCTGCTATAGGTGAGTCGTGGTGTGTTCTTAATACGGCTTTTTTGACTTCTGGGTCCTTCGGTATGATGATTGTGTTGTCGTACCAGAGTAACCCTTCCTTCCAACTGTATCTTCAGAACTGTTTCTGTATGCTTGGGGGTAGTTTCTCTTTGTTTTGAGCGTTTGTCATTACTAATTCCAGTTCCTCGTCTTCCTTTTGGGCGTCTTTGATTGTGTTAATAAGGTCGAAACCCAGGGTTGCCTTGAAACCGTGGAAACGTTCAGCCACGATCATGATTTGTTCCAGGTTTGGGATGTCTTCGTAGTCTGAGCGTCTGGAAAGGGCATCTGGCTTTTGGGACTGCTTTCCTGGTCGGTAGTGTATCTCGTAGTTGAAAGAAGCTAGTTCTGTATACCATCGAGCGTGTTTGCGATCCATGACCCTTGCATCCTTCCAATACTGCAGATTCCTATGGTCAGTATATATCTGGACCGGGATTTTCGTATCCTCAAGGTATAATTGCCAGTGCTTTAGAGATTCTACGATCGCTAGTAGTTCTTTGTTGTAAGTGTCGTAGTTCCGTTGTGCTGGGTTAAAGCTCTTTGATAGGAAGGCAATGGGGTGTAATTTTCCGTCTTCCTGATACTGGCTGAGGATAGTGCCTAGAGCTACGCCTGATGCGTCTGTTTCTAGGATATACTGTTTATTGGGGTTTGGGTGCGCTAGAACGGGTTCCCTTGTTACAGCGTCTTTGATGGCTTGTATTGCTTCTTGTTCGATGTTTGTCCATTTCCAAGGTTTTCCTTTCTGTGTTAGGTCATGTAACGGTCGAGCTATCTCGCTGAAATCTGGGATGAACCGTCGGTAGAAGTTGCAGAATCCCAGGAATGCTTGGTTTTGTTTCACGGTTTTCGGGATTGGCCAATTGATAATGTCCTGTACCTTGCTCTTGTCCATGGAGATCCCTTCAGGGCTGATGACTAGTCTGACATAGTCTACCGTGGTGACCCTAAAACGGCATTTCTTTGGTTGGACGAATAGGTGGTTTTGTCGAAGTCTCTCCAGGACTGCTCATACATGTCCTGTGTGTTCCTCGTTGTTCTTCGAGAAGATTAGGATGTCGTCTAGATAAACGATGACGAATACTCCTCTGAAGTCGGCTAATATTTCATTCATGAATCATTGAAAGATACTTGGCGCGTTCTTTAGGCCGAAGGGCATGACCACATATTCGAATAGTCCGTCCTTGGTGCGGAAGGCGGTTTTCCATTTGTCTCCTTCTCTGATGCGTACATTGTTGTATCCCCATCGCAGATCCAGTTTGGTGAAAACCTTCGCTTCTTGTAGTTGTTTGATTAGATCCTCAGGGAGCGGTATTGGGAACTGATCGCTAACGGTGATGTCATTGATTTTCCGATAGTCCGTTACCAGTCGCAGGGAGCCGTCCTGTTTTTTGGCGTAGAAGCATGGGGCTGTGATTTCTGATTTGCTGGGTCTGATCTTTCCGTCTTGTAGTTCTTGTTCTAGGAATTCGCGGAGCTGTTTGGCCTGGTCTGGAGACATGGGGTATGGTTTTGCCGGTCATGGAAGTTTTGCTTCTTCTTTGAAGATTATTGCGCAGTCATGCTCTCGATGTGGGGGTAGTTCCTTGAACTTCTCGGCGTCGAAGACGTCGTGAAAGTCGTCGTATTCCAGTGGGATAGGGGTTTCATCTGGAATTTCACCTGCTGCTTTTCCCTGTTCCATTCTGAAGCATATCTCCATGGTTTTCCAGGAGATGTCTGGGTTGTGTTCCGTGAGCCATTCCTTTCCTAGGATTGCTTTCATGTCCCCTAGTGGCATTATGTAGAAGTGGCTTTGGAAAGTTCGTCCTTCTAGGTTGAAGGTAATGGTGGTGCGGAATCATATTTTCTGGGCGGTCTCGTTTCCGTCTATGGCAATGACGGTTCGGGGGTGTGTGAGTTCGATTAGGGGAATGTGGTTTCTGCATGCATAAGTGATGTCGATGAAATTTCGAGAAGATCCTGAGTTGATGAGAGTAAGAGTGGGTTCCGTGATTCCTTCGATTGTGATGTACCAGTGGGGATCATCGTTGGAGACGGGTAATGTCAGGAGTTCGCGTCGCTCCCCCTGACTGTGTTTTCTTTCTCGTGGCTCGTCTTTCTTTTTCTCGTGGCTCGCTTCTCTTGCCACCAGCCTTAGGCTGTGTGCGCCTTCCTTTTTGCTTCTTTTCTGACTAGGTGTATGCGTCAGCTGTAGGCTGCGCATCTCTTGACTCAGGCTATAGCCTGTTTCCTTGACTCGTCTTCTTGATTGGCGGATGACTTACAAGCGCAGCAACTGTGCCAGTCTACTGCCAATCACTGCTGTATGACTCAGATGTACTTAGCTAGTATAAATACAGCAGTAGACAAGCCTGGAGTCCCCAGCTTGTTCTACCTTGTCACACCCCTATCGTCATTAGTTAAGCTCAGCCACCTGGGTGCCCTCCCCAAGGGACCCAGGGTGGTTCTTCACTTGTCACCTTCCCTTTCGCTTGACTAAGTCCTGCCACCTGGGTGCCCTCCCAAGGGACCCAGGGTGGCCTTCACTCTTGTTACACTCCCTTCGTCACTAGTTAGGGCTCAAGCCACCTGGGTGCCCTTCCCAGGGACCCAGGGAGGTATCTCCTTGTCAACCTCCCTTCGCTATTGACTAACCTCTACCACCTGGGTGCCCTCCCAAGGGACCCAGGGTGGTTCTTCACTTGTCATCGTCCCCATCGTCACCAGTTACAACATCTCGCGACATGGCAGCGTGCAGCCACTCCAACCCCTCGTCTCGTGGCTCAACATACCTAGTCACCTCAGTTCCTCGTCTTGTGGCTTTACGGCCCATGACCACTCAAGATTCTCACTCGGTCCAAGAACCATGCTTGCGCATATACCTGACATTTGGACTCGTGACCCACCAAGGCTCGTCGCACCACGATACCTCTCGACCTTAGGACCCCAGAACAGGGCCTAAGGGAACTCCAGTATTCGTCGTTCTGAAGACTCTCGAGCCCGCAACCCATCGCATGGCGACAGGTCGCGACAGGTAAGAGGGATCCTATAGCTGGTGGAGGTCGGGAGCAGGAGGCGCGAGTGGTACCCCCCTGGTACCCCTGGTACAGGTGCCCCCCCACATAACGACATCCGCCCTCGGATGTGCCCCAACAACTCCTGTAGATAAATACACACGGAAAGAAAAATACATCTAACACCTGAGAAACAGACCGTGCCAAAGACAACACAAAAAAGCTCAAACAGCCTGGCTACATGACCAAAAACTACAAAGTGCAGACAGTAATTGCAACAAGACCACATACAATCAAACTAAATTCGTCCTCCACACACACATGGCTCCAGTTTGGGCATCTGCCCATCCAACTGGCTGTCTGGGACGGTTGACAAGCCCCGAACAAGGTCAAGGATAATACCCGAGTTGATGTTGATAGACTGGACTAGGTCTATGTCGATGAGGCTGGCCTTCGTCGGATACAAGGCCCTCATGAGTCGTAACAGGACACCCGGGCAATGCTCTTCCAACGTGCATAAAGCCTCAGCTGCTGCTTCAATCATAAACCCTTCCCATGGTGCAACTTGATGGTGTCCAGCAGCAGCAAAGAAAGCGAAAAAACCTGGGATGTTTTTGCCACGAATCTGGATTGGGTCTCTTGGGCATGCTGATGTGAATGGTTCATAACAGATGGGTTCCGGGGGTGTGAGGGGTACGTGAGGTGAAAATGTCTGTGTATTCAATGTATGTGGGTCGTATCCTGACGCCTGAGTGCGCAACACTAGGTCTTCATGCAAGGCTGATCGTAGGCCAACTGGTGTGGAGGGACGGGGCGGGATGGCATCTGCGTCTGGGGGGTTGTCTTGAGGCGGAAGTGGGACAGGCATCTTGGGTTTGGCACTAGAACATTGTCGGGTTGTCGCACGGCGTTTAGGCACAGCGGAGGGAGCGGGCAGTACTGCTGGAGCTGGAGCTGTTGGGGGCGCATTACGAGGTTTCCGAGTGCGTGATTGACCATACTCAAGGGGTTTACGACACTGGCGCTTGGCTAGTGAGGCAAATGGGTGAACAGGCTCCTGGACCTGGATATACATGCATTCATGCATCGGATTGCGCCAATTCCTCTGGCGATAACACGATTGTTGAAAGAGGAATCGTCGGGTCGGTTCTTGGTCAATTCGGGCCTCAAGTATGCGCATATAGCTACACCTAGTCTCGAGTGGGAGCCTCAGGAACCAGATGAGCTCCCATGTGTTTCCTGGATCAAGTTCTGCCTTTCGTCGGAGCTTGGCCTCGAACAGATCGGCCTCACGACGGTCTTGCGGATCAGACATCGGAAAGGGCAAGGAGAAAAATATATAAACGTAAAAGAAGCGACGCGTGGGGTTCTGACAACGAATGGAGTGCCTTGGAGTCGGGGTCCGTGCAGAAACGGGGCCAAAAACGTAAAACAGCTGAAAAAACGTGTTTCTACGACAGTGTGAGGTACGCGTCGAAAAATCAGTGGATTCAGGCGTGGGCAGGCTCACTAGATGCGCGTCAAGTGGGGCTGTCGAGTGGTAATAACCAATGCGGGTAGAGGCTTAGAAGCCCAGCAAAGATAGCGAAGCAGCAGGATGCATGCAAGCAGTGCACAAGCAATGCAGGGTGCGCAAGCAGGACAGATAGTCGAGCAAAGGAACACAAGAAACGATATAGAAGCTTGAGGTCAGCTAGAAACGCGCTCAGATACACGTTGTACGCGCCAGGGATCCGGGTAATACGGATGTGCTCCCACAAAAGTCTCCCTCAAAAGGTGAATATGGAGCAAAGGCAGCAGGTAGTGGTGGGCGCTCAATCACACACAGTCGTCACCACGGTGGAGACAGGTAAGAGGGATCCTATAGCTGGTGGAGGTCGGGAGCAGGAGGCACGGGTGGTACCCCCCTGGTACCCCTGTCTGATTTCTTTAGATAATATACATGCTGGACATCACGATCTAGGTCTTCCTTGCCTACAGACACAGGCGCAGTAGGCTGTATTAGTTTCCCGACTCCGAGGCTGTGGACTCATCATCTTTCCCTGCTTCCTCTACATGTGCTTCCTTTGCCTTTTCCCTCTGTTTGGAGTCCTCCTTTGGGGACTCGTTTCGGGTATTTTGTCCCTGAGGTTGATCTTCTTTGTGGTATCCCGAGCGGCATGTTCCTATTGCGTGTCCTAATCGCCCGCATTTGAAGCATCTTCCTTCCCTCCTTCTTCGTTCGATGGTTTCCTTTGGCACAGTTTGGTTCTGGGATTGTGTCTGACGTGGATTTGGGACTGTGGCTGCTTTCCCTTTTGTTTGGTTGTCTTCGATATTTCGAGTTGCGAAAAGGATGTCATCAGTGCGGATGGCATATTCGATCCATTCCTCAAGAGTTAGGGCAGATACGTCCTGGAGCACCGTCATTCGTTGCAGTTCTCTTCGGACGGTGTTTTTTTAGTCCTGCCTTGAATCGGTCGATGAGCGCTTTTTCGTCCCATTTGAGTTCGTCCATTAGGATTCGGAATTCGGAGGCGTACTCGTTTGCTGACTTGGTTTGTACTAGCTTCTGGATATTCTCGGTAGCCCTTTCTCGTTTGATTGGGTCTCCGAAGGCTAGGAGGAAGGCTTTCTTGAAGTTGATCCATGAGGCTATGGTTTCGTGGTCAGTTTCTTCTAGGACTTTCTTGAGGAGGGGCTTTGCCCATCGTGATGCGGGTCCTTCCTTCATATTGGAGAGGGTAGTGGAGATCTTCTTGGGGTCTGGGAAGGCCCTGGGATATTCGAGGAAGTAAAGTTCCATTTTCATCAGGAAATTCTCCGCTTCGCTATCTCGCTTCTTCCCTTCGAAGGGCTCCGGTTTCTTGGTCTTGGCTGCTTTTGGAATTCGTTCTTCTTCCAGGGAATGGGACCTGTTTGTTTTGTCCCTTCTTGATCGTTGTGGGGTTCTGGAGCGAGAGCGACGACTGTCCGGTGATCCAGGAGGGCTTGGTGATCGCTGTGGGCGGCGTATGTTTCGTTTGGTGGACTGGTCTTCGGGAGGTTCGGTGAAGGGTGTATTCTCTATCTTCTGGGTGAGGCGTTCTTCCAACTGATCGATTCTTCCATCGAGGGCTTGTACGAGTTCTCAGGTTAGCTCCCCGTCTTTTCTTAGTTCGGCTACTGCTTCCGCAATGGACCTGAGGACCGTATTTGTTCCTCGTTGTAAGTCGTTTACCCATGTTGGCACTTCCCGGAGGATGTTCCGGATGGTTGTTGTTTGGGTTTGGATCTGAGCCCTTTCTTGGTTGGCCAGGTCTTGGGCTGTCCGTGTTGCTTCTGCCTGGATTTGTTGCACGAGTCGGGCTAGTTCTGTCGCTCCGACGTCGAAGGCTGTTTGACGGTTACGGATTTCTTTGATGTTTTGTGCGATGGCTTCTATATGCCTTCCACTCAAGACTTGGTGGGTAACTTCTGGTAACAAGGGTCGTAGGGTGGCTTGGATTAGGGTGACGAGTCTTCTGTAGTCGGGGTCCGCTTCCAGGGCGGCTATGTCGAATTCTGGTTGTCGGCGGATTGGTGCTCCGTATGGCGGGGGGACGCCTTCTGGGTTCTCCAGAAGGTTGGGCTTAGGGCCAGTGGGAAGACGTGGGGCTGGTTGAGGCTGAGTTTGTACTGGTTCATGTTCATCCTCGCTGTCGCTGAGGGTAAGGATTCTCGGCTGTTCTTGTGGAAGGGGTTCCTCTGGTCTTCGCGGCGTGACTGCCGGCGTATTTCGACGAGATCGGACTGGGAGATGTATTCCCGTGAGACGATTGTATTGCATTTCTTCTCCTTCCGGGATGAGGATGGATCCCGCTCCCACAGCCATTTCTTGTTCCAGTCTGACGCTCGGTCCGGGGACGACTCGTACCACCGAGGGTTGTTCGATGTGGATAGTTTGGTCCTCTTCTTCGGGTAGTCCTCTGGGCATTGATCGCTGTGATGACCTTGAAGTTCTTCCGGTGTCAACGATGTCTTGCTCGGTTGGTGTGGTGGGTGTTGACCCCTGTACCCTGGCGAATGTCCCTTCGACGGCTGCTCGGATTCTTGATTGGTATCGGGTACCATAGTTATGTTGTGATCCCGTGTTGGATTCGTGTTCTGACATGTTGGCTTCGATTTCCTTTGAGGATAGGATAGCCACGGGGTTAGCTCCAGGTTCGCCGTAGTAGCTTGCTTCACAATGTCACGACCTGTCAGGACGTGGATTGAGACAGAGAAATCCAGTGAAAGTGGATGTGTGATCGGTCACGTGTCCTTGTTTACTGGTGGCAAACCAAGGCGGACGTGTGCACGTGCGTGATCTGCGAGTGACAGGTTTGCCACGAGATACGGCGACTTGGCGAGAAGGTGATAGTGTGTTGGACGATAGAAGCTTGAAACGTGCAAACGAGTAGAGTTCCTAGAACTCCTAACGAGTAAAGGGGAGTTCGAGATAGAGCGAAGGCGAGGTGTCGTGCTTCCAGTGTGAAGTCCTGAGAGGGACTCTAGGTGGTAGAGATGACAAGGTGAAGCAAGCTGGAGTATCCAGGCTTGCGCACCGCTGTATTTATACTATGTACATGAGTGCGAGTCATACAGCGTGAATGGCAGGGGCTGTGCATCGGCACGAGATGCATGTATACCCGAGTCAAGCTGCGCAGCCGAGGCTGGCGTGTACACCGAGTCAGAGTCCGAGGAGCCCAGAAGGCACACGCAGCCTAAAGCCGGTGGCGAGGAGACCGAGCCACGAGAAAAGAGTTGGGGGTGAGTTCACGAACTCCCGACAGTTGACCTATCTTTTAGTTCTGCGTGCGCTAATGTACAACATGTAGGTATTATTATCAGTATGCATCGTATCGCCTCCCTACCTGCCCACTAACGATACATGCCCTCCTGCACATCCTGCATTACATCCGGAGGACCGGTCCACCCTGGGCATCCTGGGCCTTCGTAATGGAGTGGTTTTGTGGGCATATATTGCCGACCATGAAGAACTGTGTCCATCCCTACGAACACCTCAACAACTTTGTCCAGCGGGGCACCCAAATGCAAATTGTATCGAAGGTATATGACTTACCCTCACTCACCAGACCACTCATCAATTATTGGTACGAAAACAGGGTGGAGATCTCATCTCGCGAGACCATGTATCCAGAATGTGAGTATTCATTACTTGTTTTTTATTTGGTTTATTTACATAACAACAAATCGTGCTGGCTCTCACCAGTCCCAGGTGTCGTAGTCGGAGCCCCGGTGAACAGGCGCATTCCTTTCATGACACCCCTGCTTAATCAACTATCACGGTACTTTGGGGTATTTCACCGAGGGCAGAGGGTGAATGCACTGCAAGCACGCTTCGATCACAACTCACTCATTCACTATGGCCGGATGCGCATAGCGAACAACGGCAACAACATGTGTACCGCAAGTGTGGTTGATAACGACCCGATAGTGCACGATAACTCATATGTCAAGGTAAGAATTATTTATTCACACAAGGTTTTGTATTTACGTATCCTGGATGTAGTTTGATCTTTTACCTGACGCCAATGCAGCATACTGAAACCGAGATGATGTGCTGTTCTGGGAAACACAGTACGGTCGCTTACTAGATATTTTCCATCTTTTCTTTATTGAAGAGTAAGTGTTCTGTTTACCCCACTAAACTCTTTTCTTAATGTGATATCAGCGACAGGTCTCGAAAACGATACCTACTGGCACGCGTGCAGGTATGCAACACTGGTGGTCTCGATGCAGCACTGCCCAAAACCCCAGTCATTACGTTTAACATGACGGAATCGATGCGAGGAAGCCCGATAATCATCCATATTGACACTATAATATCCGTGGTTGGGAGAGTCCACCTCGATGGTCCCCAGTGGGCAATAGTTGACCACAGCAGGGATTGCGCACGTGCACAGTTTGTAGACGAGGATGGGAACGCCGAGCACAAGGAATAAACTAATGTATTCACGACCAATATTAACTCCAAGCTCTCGCTCGATTATGTGAGCAACTCTAGTGTGCCTGAAGTACCTCGGGCACTACATAAGCGCCTCTGAGGTGCTTGGTGCCAAGTGCCTTCTGCACTTTCGATCGCTTTCAGGGCTAATCTTGAGTGCCAGCGGAGTGGGTCGCACTTCGGGAGCTTGTCAGAAGTGACCGTATCACGCACCAGAAGCTACAAGTACCGTAATAACTCGGGTCCAGTACCCTGACTTCCTACAGTGAGGTATAACAAATCAGCATGATATCACAATATAGACTTCACCGTCCCTTAGACCTGTGTACAGCCCCTATTGCCACGTGCATGGCTGTTTATTTATCTTTCTTTTGCTCCTTTTTTGAATAGGATGTACGGCCTGTCTCCCTTTCGCCTCCATTTACATTCTAATCCAATGGTATGATTACCATGTAGATGAGTAGGGGCAAATATTACCTGTTGGCCTACAAGTTGGCTTAGCCTTCAGCTCTCCTCGGCCAAACAGTAGTCGAGGCTAGCGCCAAGGCTCACTGTCTCATCAAACTCACCATAACATCCAGTAGCCCTACGACCCGAGCCTTCCAATAGCGGGCATACATGTTGAAAATTCTCAGTTTTCTTCTACTAAGTGGTGCTAGAATATCATTCGAGAAGGTTTGGTCATCTCCCCCCTAACTGGCAGGAACATATGTTGAGTTTAAAGGTATGTGTGTCTAGATCGACGTATACTGATATATTTGTGACCATGGTAGCAGAATCTATCTAAGTACTCAAGCCATCTATTAGCCAAGTTTGTAGGTTGGGTCGTGTGGTCATGTCTTCAGAGCGCAGCCTTTGGGCACAGCGGCAAGTATTTAGTAAAGGCAAGGAGTACCCCGAGATAACTTCAGCTACGAATATGCCCCTGAACAGTGCCTTGCCAGTCACCATCCATGAGCAGGCATACGGTTTTGTCATAGTGGTTTTGTAGTCGGGGGATGTGTATCGATCTTGGTCAATGACCGTATAGCATCAAGAAAACACAAACTAGGTTGCAGCTGGCTGCAGCCAAACCGCGGCTGTGGCCAACTTTGACTGTGGTGGAGCCAGGCTGTGGCTGTGCCAAAATTGGCCCGTGCCACCACAGCCGGTTGCGGGGACACTGTGGGACCTTGGCACCTGACATGGCAGCTGCAACCAGTCACACCAGTGCTCTTGGGATAGGGGTGGTGTGGATACATAAATAATGATATATTGACATAATAACACTGGCTACAAGTCCTGCAATCAAAGATACATATCTGGCCCTTCCAAATCCCAAAGTATATACTTCGTTGCATTGATCCCAGGCGGCACAACCACACAAGAACGAATGATAGAGTTAGCAAATATGAAACGACTCAGCCTCCTCAGGCTCACTACTGGGCTCTCTACTGATGTCAAAATTGAAGAGTTCTTGGACCTCACAGTGTTGGCCCAAGGCGGATGCGCCCCAGATGTATGCGCATTGCCACATGCGGCGGCGTGATTGATATGTCAGTGTTGTGGTAAGTTTTCATTCATCCTCTCGACCACCATCAACACTCTCGCCCCCACCTTTGGCGTCGTCACACAGAGCTGCAGCTGGCTTGTGCCAATGCCCATCCCCATGCACTCACTTTGCACACAATGGGTGCGTTTGCCTTTCTCGTGGCTGGCTTTGCTGACTCGCAACTTTGAGCATTGGCGGCTGCCTCAAACGTCGCTGGGATCCTCGTATCTGTGCTGCAATGCCACCTATGTTTTCCTGTCAACCTGTGCCTATTGATGGGGTCGCTATGACATGCTGTTGTCTTGGTACATGTCGATGCTCACCATTGGTTGACTATTGTGCTAAGTCCAATATGCTTCTATAGTCTCGCCCTCGCCCATCACACTGCAAGGCTATATATTTTTCTTGGTACGTATAGTGCTCTGGCCTAATCTCAACCTGCCCTGATTATAACAATGTTTTGTCTCACTAGCGCCACCTGACCATCTGAACACAGGTAAGTTTCTCTCATATGTACATTCATTGCCACTATTCTAACCATCTCTCATCTTTATGTTGTCGTGGTTGATTAGCTATTGACCAAGCCTCTCTTGCCTGCAGGCACGGTACGACCTGCGGCAGGCGTTGTCGAAGCGCACAGAAACGCGAGCTTGACGGTGCATTAGAGGTTGCTATTTGCACACAATACATACCAGGCACTTGTTGACTATATTGCCTAGTGCCTGTGTCACGATTATGGGGTTTCTGATTGTGGTGTGGGCCAACCATATCATGTATGCTAGTAGTTTCAAACCCAATATATCTTGTTCTCCTTGTAGCTATAGCATGTCCCAGGGAGGTAATAAATACATATTGAATATGCTTTTTAAACCCACAGTTGCAGCCTCCACCGCAGCCAGCTGCGGCGGGTGTCGTAGCCGCCATGTTGAAACAGATGGTTTCAATATGTAAATACTTATAGCGCAGTGGTTATAAAACCAAGTAAACTAAACAGTTAAGGCGCTGAGTGAATAAGAGGACAAAAGTCGCTGGTCAATAGACGACAAGTTCATTCATGTTATATACATGCAGGTACGGACATTCTACGGACTGTATCTAAGGTGTACTCGCACGTAAGGACAAAAGGGGACGGGAGCGAAGTGAACGGAAAGAGATAGGAGGAAATAACAGACTATATGCGTTATTACATCGGACGAGTTCAACACTCCCCCTAACCGAGCCAATCAATCATCTAAGGACTTGTTATGCGAATCAATATCTTGCACGTAAAGCGCATGAGGAAATAATTGACCAAGCACGTTAGCGTGGTGATGCTCATGGATACCTTGGAAAGAGTTCGCTAGGTACCAGTGCTGGTTGTAGTTGAGCGGCTTGGTGAGCGAATCAGCGAGGTTGTCCCGAGATGGAACAAATGAGACCGATAAACGCTTCTTGAATATTTCGTCTCGGATGAAGCTGTATGCAGTGTTGATGTGCTTGGCGCGCGACTTGTGCATTGGGTTGTGAACAGCTTCGATCGCGGCTTGGTTGTCGCAGAAGATGGGCGATGCAATGGGTGCCGAATAGGATATACCTAGGTCGTCAAGAAATTGGCGAATCGACAAGACTTCTTTCGCAGTGTGACAGAGCGCGACGAACTCCGCTTCCATCGTAGACAGCGAGACTGTGGGCTGTTTCTTCGAAGCCCAGGAGACGGCAGCGCCGCCCATCATAACAATCGAGCCAGTAATCGACTTTCGGCCATGCTGAGTCGCGAAATCGGCGTCCGAGTACGCAACCTCGTAAAAAGGTTTGTTGCCATCGTAGGTAATGCCTATATGCACGGTATTGGCTAAGTAACGATGGACGCGCTTGAGGACGGCTATATGCGGAGGGCCGAAGCAGCTCGAGAACCAGGCAAGAGAAACTATGAATGAAATCTCGGGCTGGCAGCACCGACTGATCCAGAGGAGTCGGCCAAGCTGAGCAATATAGGGAAAATCGGCAACGCTAGTCATAGGTTCAAGCAACAGTGTAGTATTCGACATAGGTGTATGAGCGGGCACGGCGTTCTGCAGATCAGCAAGTCGAACGACGGATTTGATGTTCGATTCCATAGTGAGCGATATAGTACGGTTCTGGCGATCGTGCTTGATGGCGATGCCAAGGAAATGCGCCATTTCGCCAAGATCCTTGCAGTTGAACAATTTGATGATCTCTTGCTTGATCGTGTTGATGTGGCCAGCCGTACAGCAGATAACGAAGTTGTCGACGTAGCAAAGGATAATAGAGAAAACGCCGTCTTTGGTGCGAGTAAAAATCGAGACGTCCTTTCGGTTCAGGTGATAGCCTAGCGCGAGTATTTTGTCATTTCGGTATAGCTCCCAGTTGTGGCCGGATTGACAAGTGCCGTATAGCAACTTGACTATCTTCATAACATTTGGGCCACCTTTGCCATATCCATTGGGGAACTCAGCGTAGAGTGGTTTCTTGATCGGCGCGTGAGTATATGCGCCGGTAACATCGATCATATGGCAATCAAGGTCGGCGTAAGCGACGATAATGAAGATGATACATATGAAAACGAGATCGGGGTATTGGAGAAAGTTTCTGTATAAGATATACCAGCGATCTGTCAGTTTCCGTGTAGGACAATGCACAATTTGAGGTGCAATTCATTTCCGTCGGCATCGCGTTTGAGCTTGAGTACTGGACCCGTCGTAAGCAGTTGTTTGTGAGGCGGGACATCGCGGCGGTCAATCGTTTCGAATACGTGTTGCCTTTTCAGTAATTCGAATTCCTCATCTGTCGCTGCCATCCATTCATCTCGGCGGTTTGACTTGAGAGCGTCGGACCATTTAGGGACATCATTAAGCACCTCGGGCTGACTAAGCAGCACGTAATTCCGGGCAACCCATGCATTGAAGCACGGTAGACTATCGTCGCGATCGCTGTGTAGCGCTAAGAAGCACTCATGAACTAAGGTCGGTAAATTACTGCGGTCGCATGATTGGCCAAATACTGACGAATCGACCGGGTGAACGTCCTCGGGGTCGTGTATGGAGTCGTTGACAAACTTATGTAAGTCGTCTAGCACCTGGAGCCACAAAATACACTCGGGTCTATTGCTGTCATCTATGTGCATGTGCTCGTAAGGTATGGCGCTTTGTTTGGCTTGCTGACGCGTGGTGTGGCGGCTCGGAGCCAAAGTACCGGGGACGGCGCAATCGATCGGCGCTTGTTGAGCGGGTGGAGGCGTTGCCGGCCTATGAGTGTGTTCCGAGCGATCGGGTGCGCACGGAGGTGCAGGAGTGGCGACAGACGTTGCTGGCAAAGGCTGAGGCTGGGCTGTATGCTCCCCCTGAGTCCCGGAGTCGGGGTCTTCGCACTGAGTGGATGTATGCACAGACTTCTGTGCTTCTGGGGCGCTTCCCAACTCCCCCTCACTCGGCACAAAGACCTGGATCCACTCGTCTTCAGATAAAAGGTCCGACTGGTCAGACGACGACAGAGGAGGCGGGATATCGAAAGAAGTTGGATCGGGGAGGTGGCACGGGAAGTAAACATTGCACGACGTGCGAACAGCACGATCAGGGAGCGCGAGGTAGCGCCAAATGCCGCTGGAGTTGCGGTCAATACCAGTAAAAATAGCACAGCAAGTCTTCGCTTCGATCTTGGAGTGGCCTTTCGTCTGAATCAGGATGTGGCACGTAGTACCGAATAACTGAAAGTACAACATATCAATAGGTTTGCTGAACATTTCGATCTGGGGGATTCGCCAGTCGCTGTGGATCTTGTGGGGCATGCTATTCACAATCATATTCGTGTAGCTAACGGCCTCCTGCCAAAGAAAAAGTTTTCCGCGGGTATTGGAATCGCCATGGATCATAGATCTCGAGCGCTCAGTCAACGTACGATGTATGCACTCGGCCGGACCATTCTGCTGCGACGAGTATGGCGCGGTTGTAGTAATTTGAGTGCCGGTTTTGTCGCAAAACTCGTGCAGCCGATTGTTGATGAGTTCCTTGCCGTTATCAAAATGTATGTGTTTGATCTCTCGTCCTTTTTGCGTTTGGATAAAGTTCACTAAGGCAATATAGTAATCGACGGCTTCGCCCTTGTGACGCATAAAGTGGATGAACGAGAACCACGTAGCGGCGTCGATAAAAACAATGTAATAGTGGTTGCCTTGTAGCGAGTTGATTGTTGCCAGTCCCCAGACGTCAGAGTAAAACAAGTCGGCGATTTCGCAGGGAGTCTTGGTAGGTACGTTCCCAAAGGGGCGGACGTGTGCTTTGCCTTGTATGCAACCTAGGCAGTCAAAGTTCAGGTCAAGGTCGACAGTTTGTGTTCTAGCGATTTCAAGACCTCGAGCTAGATTGCTGTTCTTGAGCCTAAGAATGTTACGTGGGTCTGTATGCGCTAGTATAATGTGCCAGTCGCACAGCGTGCATGACAGGTAAGCGTGCTGACCAGGGTCGGTAGTCACTATAAGGTACCACAAGTTCCCAGAGCGTTGCTCACCGATCTTCTTGGCTTGAGCGAAAAGCGATAAGTCGGGACCAGAAGAGCTGTCCCAGAAGGTCATCGAACCGCGAGTGACTTGCATGGAATGCCACAGGTATTGGTCGGTCCAGGCAGATAGCGATAGTAAATTTACCGGCGAGTTCTCGACAAGCGCGACGTTAGTGAAGATGACATGGCCGGCAGGACGACCGTAGTCAGGGCAGTTATTCACGATTCGAGGGGCAGTCGCGTATGTATGCAGGGCGATCTCGCCAAAACCAGTTATATGTGCATTGCCTCCTATGCCTTGGATAGACATCGACATTGGAATAAAATTCACAAGATGCTCACGTCAATTGGTCACGTGACAAGAAGCGCCGGAGTCGATAATCCAGGTGTCGTCAAGAGCGATGCCGAATGGAGCGAGTGACTGAAGGCTAAACGAAAAATGTTGAAAATTGTCGGTGAAATATCGTTGTATGCAGCTGGGAGAATCTTCGAAAGTCGGCGGTGTGGGATCAGGTGCGGAAATGAGTTCGCGCAAAAAAGAATTGGATGGAATATCGCTAAAACGTAGGGAAAAGGTGAATTCAGATGTCGCAGCGAAATTGGCTTGTTCACCATCATTCGCGTCATTGTTCTGGTTGTTTCGATGCTCGTTATTGTTGCGATTTCATCCATTGTTGTGATTTCCGGTGTTGCGGCGACCATTTCCGCAACCACGAGTGGTTTTCTGGCGATTGTTGCCCTTGTATGCGCCGCTGCTGGCCTTTCGGCACTCTGGTGTCTTGTGTCCGGGTATGCTGCAGTTGTGGCAAATGATTTCGATGATGGCTGACGCGTTGTTGGTGTTGTGAGCTGTCGTACAGCCCCCAACTTTTCCTTTCGCTTGGGCGCCTCCAGCCCCCTTTCGTCTTGTGGCTTGGCCTTGCTTCTGAGTCGACTCGTCTGGGAATGGTGATCAACTCACACCTGTATGTATGTGTCGTCTGGCTGACTCGCCTTGGAATGGCGGTTGGCTCAGTTAGGTAGATGACTCACCTGTACCAGCGTAGTATATAAAGAGCAGAGAACAAGCCTGGCAACCCCAGCTTGTTCTCACCTTGTCCCACTCTACCTTCGCACTAAGGGGTTAGCAACCCTCTTACTTAAGTCGTTCTCCCCAAGGGTCTCGTGGCTTAAAGGTACTTAGCCACTTGACCATCTTTCGTTTCTTGTGGCACATCGTCACCAAGTCAAGTAACCTTTCGTGGCTTAACTATAAGCCTTATACGTCGTGTCCGTCTATCGTCCCAGATCTACGAGGACCCCAGTCCTACCCCATCACGTCTAAAGGAACCTCCGTGTCACGCTAGTGACCCTACGGCGAAGGCTCGTAACATTGCGAGAACAAGCTTACATTACGACGGACACAAAACCCACACAAGCAACAGACAAGGCTGAACACGCCTTCTGGAATCCGGAAGGAACTATGGTTCTGAAAGAGGACTATCGACTTACGCCTCCAGATTTCGCACAAGAATGTCCTCCGAAAACCAAGAAGAACTCAGGAGGAACCCGCCAAGGGCGGCAACATCGAGACAAGTAGTCAGGGAACCAGTCATACTATCAAGGGCAACGTCCAGCGCCTCCAGGAGATCTGTACCAGGGGGATTACCAGAACAGGACATATCAGAAGCACACATCAGCAAATTACCAAGTCAAGTCGGAGCAAACCCCGAAGATGAAAACCCGAATCCTGCTCCAGAAACCGAAGAAGAGGATACCATTACCATCGACCTCAGAGAGGAGAGAATGCCCAGGAACACAACTCCAGGACCTTCTGGAGAAGGAAGGATGCCAGGGCCAGTACCGGTATCACACACGCCAACAGCCAGTAGCGCATCAGAAATAGAGGAAGAAAGTGAACCAGAGGTCTTACATCCACTCTCACGCACGTGGGTACGGAACAGACAACTACGAGAAGAAGGGGCACCCAGGAGACCTCGAGCCCCACTACCAGCTGCAGGAGAAGGAGCGAACGAACCAGCGGCACCACCATATGTACCTCCGGCACAAGCCCCTGCAGGAGCAGCAATGGCAAATCTGGCAGAGATAGCCATCTTTAATGCCCTAATGGAGTGACAAATCAACGAAAACATTCTTCCCCAGATCAGGGCCCTCATTACACCCAGGGCGATAGGAGTAGAAGAACTTAGTAATCGAATGGCTCAGCTAGTCCGACAACAAAACGACCAGATACAGGCCCTTAACGAAACATTAGGAGTGGCAGTAAGGGACGCGAACGCAGCTGCTACTAATTCCTTCCACGTACACGGAGTTATGCAGGAATTACGACCTCGAATTGAACAAATCGAGCTACTAGTCCGAGATCTCCCGAGACTGGTCAATGAGACCAGACAAGACATCACCCAAGCACGCGAACAAACGGAAGCCCTCAACGAGATGATACAAGGACTAGAGGAACGCATCAACCAAATGGAACACGAACCCTGCAGAGGAAGAAGTCGCTCCAGAACCCCTTCTATACACAGCCAGAGAACGGAACTCTCACCGTTTGCACCCCAACGATCATCAACCCGTCAACCGGAATCAGACCGAGAAGTACCCAAAGGGGCAAGAGCGAAGAAGCCAGAACCATTTAAGGGCAAACAAGGACAGGAGGCCGAAAACTTCCTCATGAAGATGGAGATCTACTTTGGCGATTACCCAAAAGCCTTTGACCATACACAAAAGATAAAGACCACCCTTACAAACATGGCCGAAGGAGAAGCCTTGAAATGGGCAAAGCCGTTACTCCGGAAAGCACTAGACCAAGACGATCACCCTGCACTACGATCCTGGGTGGAATTTAAAAAGTATGTTCTGGTGGCTTTCGGCGATCCCATCAAAAAGGATCGAGCCGTCCGAGAAATGGGCAAACAAACAGGGTCCGCTCAACACTATGCATCACAATTCCGTATCCTTATGGAAGACCTTAGCTGGGACGAGCAGGCCTTGATCGACCGCGTCAGAAACGGCCTAAAAGAAAACGTTCAGCAGACACTGACCAACTTACACTAGAACGATGGATGGAGCTGGCCATACGAACAGATAACGTGCTATTTGCGGGACAACAAAAAGACGGCAATACCCCCGATAGACGGACATACAGGAAAACCGCACAAGACGCTCCCAAAGCACAGACGACTCAAGGACCCAGGGTACCCCAAAAGGAAATAGATCGAAGGAAGAAGGAGGGGCTGTGCCTCAAATGCGCACAAAAAGGACACCGGGTCAAGGACTGCTGGTCAAAGCAGTATGTCCTACACCCGAAAGAGAAACAGGAAAAGGGAAAGGAGGCAACCGTAACCGAGGAAGAAGACAAAGAGTCCACTGCCTCGGAATCGGAAAACTAGAACGGCCTCCTGTACCCATGTCAGGCAGCAAGAAGAAACCCAAAGGTCGAGACCCTGTGTACTATATTAGAACTTCTGACAATACACCCCATACACACATCTCGATACAGGGAATCATGGAACCAACAAAAACACTAATCGATTCGGGATCATCCTGGAACTTCATGGATATCACATACGCCAGAAAAAAGGGAATTCCTCTTATCGAACTTACACACCCCAGAAGTGTTATTGCCATAGACAGAAACGAAACGGCCGAAAAAATATGCTTTAGGACGAACATTACCTTCGAATTACAAGGACGAAACTTCAAAAGCCGGTTTTACCTAATGCCTTTGGGGGACACACCAGCAATCCTAGGGAAAGAATGGTTAGCCGAACACAATCCAGACATCAACTGGCGAAACATGGACATATGTTATCGAGATAATCCTGAAGTGCAAAGGGTTGACCCCTCGATCCCTACCCCAAGCACGGAAGGAAAGTCAGCTACCACAAAAGAAATACCAAGAGAATTCGGGGACTTCGCCGATGTATTCGATGCAGAGAGATTCAAGGAATTACCCCTGCACCGGAAACACGACTGCGCCATAGTCTTCAAAGGAGCAGAACCGCCAAGGCCAGCCAAAGCCTACCCAATGTCGCCCGATCAACAGAAAACCCTCAAGGAGTTCATAGACCAGGAACTAAGAGACAGAAAGATCCGACCCAGTAACTCCCCAACTGCAGCACCCTGCTTCTACGTCAAGAAGGCAGATGGATCCCTGTGTCTGGTTACGGATTACCAAAAAATCAATGAAATGACTGTCAGCGACCAATTTCCCATACCATTACAAGAGGACCTGCTGGAGAAGCTACAGGAAGCAAAGATCTTCTCAAAAATAGACCTCAGATGGGGGTATAACAACGTATGAATAAAAGAAGGAGACGAATGGAAGACGGCCTTCAAAACAAAAGATGGATTATACGAATACGTGGTTATGCCTTTTGGCCTAAAAAACGCACCAGCCGTCTTCCAACGCTTCATGAATGAACTCTTCTGGGACCTGAAGGACGTATACGTAATCGTGTATCTGGACGACATCCTCATCTACTCCAAAAATCGAGAAGAACATGTGGATCACATCAGAGAAGTGCTTAAACGACTTAGGGAAAACCATCTCTTCGCACGACCCGAGAAGTGCTCCTTTTTCATCACATCGGTAACATACATTGGTATTGTCGTTACCCTGGAAGGGATTTCTATGGAAGAAGACAAAATCGCAGTCATACGCAACTGGCCTGAATTACACACAGTTAAACAGGTTCAAGTGTTCTTAGGGTTCGTCAACTTTTACCGGAAGTTTGCACATGATTTCAGTGCCCTAGCGAAACCCCTCACGGACCTAACCTGGAAGGATACAAAGTGGGCCTGGGGGGAAGAACAAAAACAGGTGTTCCAGGCAATCAAGGACACTATAGCCAAGAAACCGGTTCTAGTCCATCCCGACCCAGAAAAACCTTACTACCTAGAGACAGACGCATCAGGAGTGGTGATGGGAGCCATACTAAACCAACGGCATACGGACGGAAAGCTACACCCAGTTGCCTTCATGTCAAAAAGCTTCAATGCAGCCCAACAACGGTATGATACCTACAACAAGGAACTATTAGCCATCGTTGAAGCTCTACAACAATGGAGATACCTGTTAGAGGGAACGAGGGAGGCCACAACGATCTATACGGACCATCGAAACCTCCAGTTCTGGAGCAAGGCGAGGATCATGGACCGGAAACCTGCACGATGGTACGGTCTACTAGCATCGTATAACTTTAACATCGTATACCGGCCAGGAAAGCAGTCCGAAAAACCGGATCTACTATCCAGAAGACACAATCACAAGGACATTCCGAGCGTGGAACAAACCATGATAGCAGCAGAAAGGTTCCAGGGGTTCAAGGCGGAAATCAGCATAGATATTATCAAAGAACTCAGGGAAGCTCAAAAGGAGGATGAATCCTTAGAAACCCTGATCAACAGCGTCCAGAAAATAAAGACTCTACCGGCGTCTATCCAGAAACAATATCAGCGATACAAATGGGAAGAAGGGCTGCTATGGTATGACGGCGCCATACTAGTCCCGGACGAACCGGAGCTGCAAAAGAAGATCCTCCACATGCAGCACGATTCGCCCATCGCAGGACATCAGGGCCGAGCCCGAACTCTCGAACTCGTGAGCAGAAGGTATACATGGGCAAATATCAAAGCCCAAGTCAACACCTATGTCGATGAATGCGAGATCTGCACTCGAGCGAAAGCCACGAAACAGAAAGTCGCGGCCAAAAACATGGAGCTACCAAAAGAACCATGGGAAGCTATCAACTACGACTTCATCGTTAAACTACCACCCTCAGAGGGCTTCGATAGTATCCTGGTGGTAGTGGACCAATTCTTCAGGCAGGCACATTTCCTACCCTGCAAGGAAGCAATGAATGCGGAGGAGTTAGCCGAACTCTTCATGAGGGAAGTATGGAAACATCACAGGACCCCAAAGACAACAATCTCGGATAGGGGCATGACATTCAATAGTAATTTCCTGAAGACTCTATATGAATGGTTGGGACAGGAACCCCGTTTCTCCACTGCCTACCACCCCCAGACAGATGGACTAGCAGAACGAACCAACCAGTGGCTAGAAAGTTACCTTCAAAGCTTCTGCAACTACAAACAGGATGACTGGGTGAGGTGGCTACCCATTGCAGAATTCTGCCATAACAACCAAAAGAACACAGCAACCGGACAAACGGCGTTCGAAACGGTATATGGAAGACACCCCCGATGGCAAATCTCCGAGGAAGGAGGGGGAGGAAGCATAAGTGCGAACCACATGGCAACCCACATGAGACAGATTTGGGATGAAGCCCGGGCGTCCATGGAATATCATCAGAAGAAAGAAGCAGCAACCAGCACCGAATACACGAAGGGAGATAAGGTCTGGCTTAACACCCGAAATATCCGCACAAAGCGACCCTCGAAGAAACTCGACAACAAGGGGGCCGGCCCTTTCGAGGTTGCGCGGAAGATATCATCACACGCGTACCAGCTCGACATACCCAAGACAATGAGGATACACAACGTGTTCCATGTGGACCTACTCACACCATTCAAAGAGGATTCCTTCGGAAGATTCTCCCCGAAGCCACCACTGATAATAACGGAAGAAGGAGAAGAGCAATTCGAAGTCGAGAAGATTGTCAGTTGGGAACAAAGGGGGAAGCAACTATACTATGAAATCAAATGGAAGGGGTATGACTCGCTAGAGAACACCCTGGAACGTGCCAAAAAGATGATTCCACTGGAACAAGTCATGAGGGACTTCCGCTGAAGGTTCCCAGGGGCGCCATTACCGGAGGGGTATATAAGAGAGCAGGGAAAGGCCTCAGTAGACATCACTGCTCCCCCACTCCTCTCTGCTCTCGACCTAGCCTACTACCCCACTCTCCCACCATGGTCGTCAGCAAGTCGTATGCTGCCGTCACCCACAAGGCGGCCGGGAACAAGCGAAAGGGACGCAACCCTGAGGTGCAACATGCGAGGGCCAACAAGAACACCTGGGAGCGGGCACAATGGGCCCCCAAGCCCAAGGTCACCATCGTCCCCATGGGGAACTACATCATCGTTCGGGAGGAGTGCGGACGTCTCCGCAAAGGTGGGGTGGGCGAATACGTCCGAGACAGTCGAAAAATCAACAACTTCTCGGACGCCCTTGACTACGCGGCGGAGCTCGACGCCGGATGCGACCTCTGGTATATCCCAATCCACGAGCGAGCCGGGTGCACCTTTAGTGGCTCCACCCTCCACCACCCGAAGCATGGACCCCTCATGTGGGTTGGGGATGGACCGAGGCTGGATGACACCTGGCAAATGTCGCGAACCAAGCTCTACATCGCCAACAAGTGCATCAGCGATTCGGTCTACGGGGCCGTCACGAAATCCAAGGGCCAGTTCCCTGACCTCGAGTGGA
This sequence comes from Ceratobasidium sp. 414, assembly GCA_019616945.1. Lineage (NCBI taxonomy): Eukaryota > Fungi > Basidiomycota > Agaricomycetes > Cantharellales > Ceratobasidiaceae > Ceratobasidium > Ceratobasidium sp. 414. The sequence continues at coordinate 27,520 of WSTK01000399.1, forward strand.
AGGCCGATGGAACCTGGTGGGTGCGAACCGATCGCATGCAAGAATGGATCACCGATGCCGTCCGAGAGTGGCGCTCCAAGACGCCGGCTACCTACCACGAGCCGATCGAGGAGCTCTCCCAGGACCAGGTCGCCAACCTCCTCTTCCGAAAGGGGATGTCAAAGGGCCAGTTCTTCAAATGGCTCGACCACTACTCCTGGAACCGACACATGGGATGGGAGGAGCAGTACAAAGCCTGGGAGCGTCTTGACGAGACGTTCAAGGAATGCTTGGAGTGAGCCGGACCAAGTTTGGGCCCCCTAAGGTAGAAATGGGTAACCAGCCGTTGCTACAATGCACCCCGGATAATGTAGCCCCAAAGTGTGTTTAGATAGTTCTCGTTTCTTTCCTTCTTTTCTTCTCTTTTTTTCTCTTTTCTTTTTCTTGCTTGCCCTGCTGCGCACGGACTCGCGCAAAAGGGGGGAAGAATGTTGTGAGCTGTCGTACAGCCCCCAACTTTTCCTTTCGCTTGGGCGCCTCCAGCCCCCTTTCATCTTGTGGCTTGGCCTTGCTTCTGAGTCGACTCGTCTGGGAATGGCGATTGACTCACACCTGTACGTATGTGTCGTCTGGCTGACTCGCCTTGGAATGGCAGTTGGCTCAGTTAGGTAGATGACCTGCCTGTACCAGCGTAGTATATAAAGAGCAGAGAACAAGCCTGGCAACCCCAGCTTGTTCTCGCCTTGTCCCACTCTACCTTCGCACTAAGGGGTTAGCAACCCTCTTACTTAAGTCGTTCTCCCCAAGGGTCTCGTGGCTTAAAGGTACTTAGCCACTTGACCATCTTTCGTTTCTCGTGGCACATCATCACCAAGTCAAGTAACCTTTCGTGGCTTAACTATAAGCCTTATACATCATGTCCGTCTATCGTCCCAGATCTACGAGGACCCCAGTCCTACCCCATCATGTCTAAAGGAACCTCCGTGTCACGCTGGTGACCCTACGGCGAAGGCTCGTAACAGTTGGACGGTCTACCACGGGAACTGCCAGGGATTTTGCGATTTCGAGCGAAGAAGGACTTTTCGACGTTTTGGGACTTTTGGCGATGATGTTCAGCGAGTAAACGCAATTGGATATCGATTGACAATCGTGTACCGTTGGTGTTGTTAGCTTCGGGACGCTGGGGAATGACTGATACAAGGATTTGCCACGATTCAGGCAGGGATACGAGGAGTTGACGAATGTACTCAAGTTCCTTCAGCTGATCTGATGATTTGGCAAGGAGCGCGATGTTCAGATCGTTAAAGATCTTGCGCAATTCCTTAATATGTGACTTGAGGTCGTCGCCTTCGTTCATGCGCAAGGAGGTGAACTTGTTGCGCATCATCATCATCGCGGCTACACCTAGACTTTGGTATTGATTTTTGAGAACATTCCAAGCGTCAGCAACGAGTGTTGTATGCACGACGTGGATCATAGGGCCAGTGTCAACGCGACGGCGTAAGGCGCCAAGGGTGGCCTTGTTCTTCCAGTCCCAAGTAGTTTGATCACTGCCGGCGGTCGATGGGCGTAAGGCAGTGCCCTCGACAATGTCCCAGACCTCGACGTCTTGGAACATGTCCTCCATTTGGATTCACCAGACCTGGTAGTTGTCTTGGCCTTGAAGTTTCGAGATAGAATAGTTCTTGTCGGCGATGATGATAGTACTTGTGCTTGATGCGCTCGCCGAAGCCGCAGCAGGTTGGGTAGACATCGCAGGGGCGATAAAAGAAGGCGGAGGCGAAGGATATTCGATATGATTGAATGATAAAAGGTAGAGGCGATCGTCGAAGGATAAGCCTTGGAATCCGGTAGATGTATGCGCGTCCCGGAGTTGTTGATATAGATCTAATTGGTCGCGAGTAAAAGTGTATTTGGTAGATCCGAGCTGGAGCATGAATATATGCTCGAGTAGGTCATTTTCGACAGTGCCGTACGAAGTGTCGGATGGAGATGACGGTAACGCGGCTTGATACAGTGTTGGGTTAAGCGTAAAGTTTGAGAAGTCTTCGGTTACACCGGAGGGATCGATAAGTTGATCGCTGTATCTATCGGACGATGTTGGAGTCGATCTGGGTGACTGCGCTGGCGTTGAAAGCTGCAGGTTAGACACTGTGGGCAGGTAATAGTGAGCACGTTAATAGGTGGGGCTGATAACCTGTTGAAACAGATGGTTTCAATATGTAAATACTTATAGTGCAGTGGTTATAGAACCAAGTAAACTAAACAGTTAAGGCGCTGAGTGAATAAGAGGACAAAAGTCACTGGTCAACAGACGACAAGTTCATTCATGTTATATACATGCAGGTATGGACATTCTACAGACTGTATCTAAGGTGTACTCGCACGTAAGGACAAAAGGGGACGGGAGCGAAGCGAACGGAAAGAGATACACATACTTCAGCATTTTTTTTAAGACTAGACAGGCATTTCAGACCTGTTTTGCATTCTAGTCAGCAAACGGGCATTTCAGACAGGCTAGAATCTTAAGACAACAGACTGTCTTGTCTAAAAAA